>CM053991.1:22030648-22070780 GCA_028641955.1 Protonibea diacanthus
GTCAAGCACGTCCAAGAGAAAACAGCGTCAGTGTGAGTTTTTTTTGTCTTCAGACTTTGCCCTGATATTTACAGCTTTTACATCTGCAGCCACTTTCTCTGCTGACCTTCACACTGGCCTCTAGTCTTCTTGACATGAGGCAAAAAAAACAGGAGCAGAGTGGCGCACATCAAAGCAAATATGTTAAGCACCAAAGGACTTAACGGAGGCGGCGAGAGGAGACAAGAGGGAGGTCAGAAGAAACACACGGGTCACTCTGAAGACACGTCTAATCTCCTGCTTGGTTCGCTGCCATGGGAACAGCCCAAAGGCACATTTTCACTGACACGTCCTCAAAAACACACCGCACCGTGTGTGAACATCCAGAGAACACACACAGAACACATTGTAATACCTGCCTTCTGTTTTCAGTAACAAATATGTGCTTCACATTATGCACAAACAGAGCTGGATGATTCGATATCATCTACAACCTGCAGGGAAATCACATTTATATTCTATACATTCGTTTTATGAATTCAACGAATGATTAATGATTCCAAACTGACTCATGTTACACATCACATGGTCATTATGTAATGTGTAACAGTTCTATTATTTCAGATAGCATACATCCATATTGGAGGATATGCTGTTAATAAGGATGTAAACTCTACCGTCCAGTGTTAGCCACAAACTAAGCTGAGAATGTCGCCTCACAGCAAAAAACTCTTTTTATGCTGACTTACTTGCAGCAAACATTTATGTGTCAAATTGTTTTACAATAACTACACTGTGTGTTGGTAGCATTAAGTGTTTTGACATACAGGATGTTGCTCTCAGGCTTGTTTACTTCTTTGAGCAGATAGTTCCTGTTAAAGATCAGGAAACTCCTCACTTCAGATTACTTTATGACTTCTTTATGCAACATCCTTAAAGGGTTAGAAATGTGCTGTGTCTCAATTCACATACTTCTGTGCAGATGCTTGCTGGAGTCATTGTACTGCGAGTACCCAGATGATGCATTCACAAACAAAAAGTGGAATGGTGAACAATAGACACTTCTCGCCATCACTGGTCACCCTCTTGGCAGCCAAATGTTAGAGCTAAAGCTCGGCTTGGTTGCATTTTGGTGAAGAAAAAAAAAAAGAAATGGTAAAAAGTTGCAATCATCATTTCCGGTAAGATCACAACGGCCGTACTCAAACACTACCCAGCAGTAGACAAGGAAATACATGCATGTACACAGTGTAGTACAGGTAGGAGTGTTCTTTTTTTTTGGCATTTTCAAGCTTTTATTTTGATAGAGACAGCTAAAGAGTGACAGGAATGTGGGGAGAGAGAGATGGGGAATGACATGCAGGAAAGAGCCACAGGTCAGATTCAAACCCTGGGCTTCCACGGCAAGTACATGGGGCGGCTGCTCTACCAACTGAGCTAATCGACACCCCCACATAGGAGTGTTCTAATGAAAACATCCAACTTAAAGACACAGCGATGGGGAGGTTCCCTGAACTAAACAAACATGTACACACAGACAACACTCCAACACAAGGCCTGTGTACTAGTACACATGTATAGATGTACATTTGTGAAGCTTATGAAGGTAGCTGTGACCTGTCACATAATTTCAAATATCACCACCAAATATGGTTAAGAAGGTTATTCTGTGTCAGGTGACAGCTGCTGCTCCTGTTCACATGTCCTAACACAGTCACTGGGTAATGTGTTAGCATGCTAACAAATGTATTGTTTCAATAGAACCTGACCTGGTTCTGCATTAATGATAGAAACCACGTTTTGTTAGTCAGTTTGTTCCTCTTTGTGTTTGGTACCTGAAGTTCTTGATGTGGTCCTCCACTCCGCTGAGGTGCAGAGTGTGAGTCAGGGCCTGGTGGTAGGTCAGAGCCTGGGTCGACGAGCCCCAGTTCACATCTGGAGGGGAGGACGCATGCAGGCAGAAACACACAGTGCATTTAGGAAGTGTGTTTACGGGCCGTCTCCGCTGGGCCAAAGGCCGTCTGACCCATGTGGTGTTACAGGCACTGAGAAGGCCTCGTATGTGTGTGTAGCTGTGTGTCAAACTGAGTGTGCATGCAGGTGTGTGTGCAGAGCTGCGTTGTGTTTGAAGAGGTGCAAGAGAAGTGTGTTTGGGGGGTGGAACGACTTGACAGCTCAGTATAATGTAGACGTGATAAAATGAGCTGTGTGTGTTTTTCTTGCCGCTTCAGTCTTTAAATGTTTCAGTTCATTCAGCATTCTTGAAATGTGTGATGAGGTTACAGTACATGTTAAAGTCACTACATAGATCATGATTTAAAACATTTTTATGGTCTACATGTCCATGATCAGACACGAGGAATGTTGCCATGAGCTCAACGGCCAAATAAATATTTAGTAACTCACCTGGCTTCTTGTAACTGACGTAGATAAATAGACCGAGAACAATGACGTTGGTCAGCAGAGCAGCCCACCAGTTGATGACAAACATCACTATGCAGCACATTATGGCTCCAGCCAGAGACACCCACATGTTGTAGTATTTGAAGCTGGGACGCCACCCTACAGCACCAATAAAAACAAGTTACAACACTGCAATGACACTTAACAAACAAGAGTGCGACTCATCTGTGTCATGATGTTTGAACATGGATTATGTTAAGCTGCGGGAATGCACATGTTAAAGTCAAATTTGTTTCCTGAACTGGGACCAAATAAAGTAAAACCTGCGATTTAAAAGAATAAAAGTCAGTAATAACTGTGGTCATCCTCCATGAGAGGAAACATTTTCATCATCAACATGGTCTTTAGATATTAAATGTTTCGGTTAAAGAGCGTGGATAAAGTTAAAGTTGGAACTGGATATGTGCTGGGGTTAAAGAATGGGAGTTAGCAGCCATTAGACTGGAGACCAGAACCGCTATTAGGGACCAGATTTATTTACAGAGTATCACAGAAACTAGACTAGTGGGGTTTTAGTGATGGGATACAGTCAGACTGTGTGTGGTTACACAATGACAGAGTCTAAAACAAACAACAGGACATAAAGGGTACATTGATGGTGCTGCTCCTCTCAGTGCCATGCTGGGGTTTTATGTGGCCCCCGAGGCTGGAGAGAGATTGGCCCCGATGAGGCCAGAACACCAAATGGGGTTTATAGTTTGTGGTCGCAGAGGCAGTAAAATCCATTAGTCAATGTCCACATTACTGCTTGCCTCTAATTGAGTCATGTACCATTTAAGTCCATGTAATTATATGGCCTGCTTGGAAGAATTAGAAGCACATAGAGAATCTGTACCTGGAGTTCTGCTAGAGCTTTGGTATCGAGGGGGAAGAAAGCACAGAACTCAATATATGAAAAAAAAACAACTGTATGCATTTCATTCAGCTATTCACTACAGTCTGAAGATCAGTTCTCCCACAGTATAAAAACCTAATACACAGTGATATCCATCCACACACACAGCTTTGGTTTCATTTATATTGAGAGGTGTTCTGATTCCATCACAACAGAGGACAATGTTTCCATCACTCGGAATAATTCAGCACTTTTCATTAAGGTTCAAGCATTTTATTCTAGTACTGAATCTCTTTATTGAACCTAATCTTTTCTAATCCTCCTGGATTAGATCCTCCTCCTCTTTTCTAAGAATATCATATTAGACATAATAATAGTAATACTTAAATATCCCTCTGGAAAACAGTGTAAAGTCATGTAAATGATCGCCTGACTGCTGCTGCTGCACCTGGAAATACACGTTTCATTTGACCCCAAACTATGTGTGAGCTGTTCCATGGTCAGTGGTAGTACTGACTCTGACTCTAAGCTCTTTGAGGCACTCTGCAGCTTAGGACATGTCTAAGTGCTTCAAGTAACTCTGATTTCCCATCACAGTCATTAATAGCACACTCACAAACTTGTGACTGTGCTATCATGGCTGCTTGTTTTTACACTCAGACGGGTTGTCTCTGTCTTAACTGCTTCATCTTTCTTCATCTTTTGCTTCTGTCTTACTTGTTTTTTTCTTGACCTTACCTGGGGAGTTAGCCAGTGATGCATGGAACACAGAAAAGTTGATCAAGGCATAGGACGCCAAGAAAAAGTTGGAGATGATGGGGGCGATTACGTTCAACTCAGCTGAAAGAAGGAAACATGACACAGGTCAGCGCTGGGCTGAATGTTGTTGGACTAGTCAGTAATATTAGCTGGCTGCTATGTCTGCTGCTGGTGACCTTGTTGATGTTTGGCTGTGAGCAAAGTTGTTTTTTGATAATAAATAATGTAATCAGAACAAATACTCGAGTACAGCTGAACATGTTTACCACAGTGGGATTACACTCTGAAAGTGGAGGTGCTACATTTCAAAATATACCAAAATGTTACTTAAAAATAGTTTCAATCAATTGTCAATGCACCAATTAACTTCATACCAAATAACTTTCCAGGAAATGTCATTAAAATTCTGAAAATACAGAGTAAAGAAAAATAATTCATTATGCCAAAAATCATCATTTCATTAGTTCAATCCAACATTTTCATGCTGTAGATTGAACAGCCTCTAAGCTTTAAGGCTTTTGTTCATTGCCATCTCGAACAGTAACAATGCCTAAACTGTACAGGTGTGCAGTCGTACCGATGAGGATGAAGGCCAGAGCGATACCAAAGGTCAGGATGTAGCCTCGGAGGGGCTCGTTGTTCTTGCCGTAACCTTTGGCGAACATGTCCAGGCCGGGGTAGATGTTGTCCTTACACAAAGCCTGCGCAAACAAGACAGTTTGAGTTATTCAGAATTCAAAATTTACCATAATCCAAACGTGTGCCATGATGCGGATTAGGTCAGGTCTTACCTGAAACACTTTTGGTGCGCTGACTAAAGAGGCCAGAGCTGAAGACAGAGTGGCGGAAAAGATTCCAGCAGTGATGATGGGCCCGAAACCAGAAACTAGACTCATCACCTGAACAGAAGATAAACGCAAACTCAAATGTTTGATTTTTGCACCCAACAACACTTTTTTAACCCTCCCATCTCAGAACTATCTTCTGATAGAGCTGCTTTATACCTGGAAGTCATAATGGAGTCCAAAGTGACAGTTGTTTGCGCTCTTACAGGTGGAGAAGTCGTAGCCGAATTTGCATGCAGCATCAGTGCAGTTTGCCATGAACTGAGAACTGACTGTGTCATTCAGATTTCCACTGGCGTCTCTCACGATGCAGGAGCCTGGGGTGGAAAAAAAATACAATCAGGGTTCCCACAACTTGTTAAACATCAAACTAGAGGTAGCAGAATGTCCGTTTTCTAACATGAAGTAAAAAATACATGACAAATTAAAATATATAAATTCAATGACGTGTATTTTCAAAAACTTTCAAGACCTTCATTTTTTTTCTCCTCAGATTCACAGTTTGAAAGATTTTCAAGGCCCCTTGTGAAGTGTGTATTATGCTCATATTAAAACACATCACATGACTGCACCTGTTGAAACAGCGACACCCAGGTAGACGATTCCTGTGATCAAAATGGCCAGAAGGGTTCCTCTGGGGATGGCCAGCTGTGGGTCCTGCAACAAACAACCACAGCACAGACTCCATCAATAACCTGGAACACTAATATTCACCTTGCAGTGGTTTGTCTAAGAGAATAGGTGTGTCAGAGTTGCGGTCTTACAAAGAATCTACCCACATGACGAGTTTTCTTTGGTTACGTGTTACATCAGGAACTTGAGAACTCTTTTTTCCTGAGCAGGTTTGTGTTATGTGATAGTTACAGGACACTTACAGCAAGGTCTCCTGAGATGTTGGCTCCAGCCAGAATTCCTGTGGCTGCGGGGAAGAAGATGGCGAAGACGGAGAAAAACGTTTGTCCTCGGAAGTCCGGACCCATGTTTTCCCACATGATTGCACCTGACATGAAAACAGAGCTCTTAACACCAACAAGGCCTCTCACAAGCTCTCAGTAACACTGCTGAAGCTAGTGTGTGGTCATACTGTCATAGCCAAAGTAGCCACTTGGTTCCTTTGACTTGAGTGGAATGAAGGTTCCGATGAAGTAGTTGATGATGGCTGTGATGAGGACAACGAGCAGGAAGATCTGAGCCTATAGAGAAGCACATTCACCAATCATCAGTCACCAGTGATCTCTTAAACCAACATGTGCATCAGTCATACTGTGTGCGTCTTGTTGAGTGATTGGACCTTGATCATACCTTGGCCTCCCATTCCATTCCTGCCACAGAAATGCCCAGGAGCAGGATTACTGTGATGGTGCCGATGATTCGGATATCGTTGATCTCGTCTGTCATGATGGCATCTACATCCTGAGAGACGATAGAATTGTTAAATGGAATAACAATGAAGAACAACCATTCAAGTTCATCGACTGTGTATTTTTACTTGACATGGGACCTCCACAGAGCAATCACACATTACATTTGCCTTTAGAGGAACAGGAAGTATGTCAACATGAACCTTTCAGCTCACTCTACTTCTGCTTTGGTTCAGATAGTGAGTGGCTAATGTCACCACCGGGCACTCTGGTTTCCAACCACAGTCTAAGCCTCAGATTGCCTGTACTGTAGGTGTGAATGTGAACTGCTGTCTGTGTCTGCCCTGTGATTGACAGGCAACCTGTCCTCTCACCCACCATTAGCTGGGACTGGATAATAAATATAGCTAATGGATGAATGCATGGAGGGACTATTCTGTCTCTTGGCCCAAGCTGCCTGCAGGACTGAGGAAAGCTTGGTCGAAGTGGTGGAATTGCATCAACAGGCCAAGACAAACAGCAGGAGCCACTACATGTTTTGAAGCACAGAGACTTACGGAGAGAAGTTGCACCACGGTTTCAGCGAAGCCCACCACATACATGGCTACAGCCACTGCATTGGCGAAGGCAAAGATAAGACCGATGGAGCCTCCAAACTCTGGGCCCAGACTCCTCGAAATCAAGTAATACGCCCCACCTGGAAACAAAGGTAATGGACAAGATGTTAGTGCACTGGAGTGAAAACATTCTCATTAAACTGACAGCATGGATTTAATATTCCTTTATTGACTTTGTTTATGTATAACATATAGTCTGATATTACAATGTTTACAATATCATCTGAAGTATTGCATTGGGCACAGGGGAACAACTGTCAGCAGCCTGTCCCCGGCCAAGAATAAATATGGTCCAAACTGTCAGTCCCCCCAGAGTTACAGCCTGATTCATCTGCTTACAAACCTGCTCAGATCTGTGTGTCGTTTGGGCCAAATGTGGCCATCAGAGGCTTCCATTAGCACAATTATCACTGGTCACATGTGCACTGTGCTCTCAGAGTGTGGAGAACACCAGCCACACAAAACCAACAGTTGGGAGAGGTTGTCAAAGAAGTCCAAGCTCCACATCAGTTATTTTAGAGTCACATAGCACAATGGCAATCAGCTGTTTGAAGCAGCGCGTCTGACTGGACGTGGTACTTCACACACTGGACTCAGAAATTTGCCACTAACAGTGCAACTTCCTGTGAAGCTGAATCCTCCAGCTGGGCCTCTCTGTAACTCTAAGCTGCTTTACGCTGTGAATGGATAATGTAGTCTGTTTCGGGCTGTTTATTCCACTGCAGGAGAAACTTCTGTGGTATTCTGCAATTAGTTGGGTAAAATATGTGCATATATCGATATTGGAAAGCAGCCAAAGTGAGATTGAAAATATCTGCATATCAGATATCAGCAAAAATCCAATATGGTGCATCCCCAGTTGTACAGTAAAAGCAGCACAGCAGCTGTAGTCATCCATCACCCCGTTCTCACAAACACTGGAGGTGTGTCAGGCTGCTATTCATTGAGAACAGAACCTCAAAATAACATCCACGCACTGCCAACTCAAAGAAAGATATACAGGTCACCCAGGGTGATGTGAGATTGGAAAGGCAACAGCTATACGATGTAACAGAACTTAATATGAACTGCTTAGAGAGAGACAACCACCCAGAGTGTTTATGTATGTGCAGGAGATTGATGTTAACCGTCATGCACAAGCTTTTGTTTCACCTTCTCTTCAACAAATTTGAGTTTCATTTTGCTGTTTATTACTCCACTACTGCAGACAGCAGCATGGCAGCAGGTCCACCGCCCCTTGTGACGGGCTGTTAGTTTAGGAAGCTTTTGATTTGTTCTGCAGTGAAGTTTGTCATAGTTTCATGGTGGGAATCTAAAAAATGATTAATATTTAATTCACTGTGCTGCCCTATTGAGCAACTCTTGAGCTACTGAAGACAAACTTGACAGGTTTACCAATAAAATATTGATTTACAATGATTAAAGATCATTATTATTAATCATTCAAAAGGTCAGTCTTTTGTTACGATATCATTGTAAAGTATCTCATTCAGTACGTGGAGCAGACATCCTGGAAAACCTGGAATGATGGAGTATATTTGAACAAACAGGCTCTGGATGACTGTGTTAGAGTTAGTTCCAGGGCATGTGATTAAATCCACTCACACTCAGCTGGGCAGACTTCTTTTCACCTCACTACCTAACTGTGTTGACAATAGAAATAAAAACTCCTAGTCCAATTAAAAAATTGAAACACAGGACTCTGCTAAAAGCAGCTCCTGCTCTTTACAACTTTCTCATCTTACACAAACGTAATAAAGAATCCAGCTCAGAGTAACTCTGCATTACTTACCCTCAATGACTTTGCTTTGACATTTCACTAAAGTCTTACATTTCGTCTGTTACTCTACAGACAGTGACAAACCGAACACTTAAATTAGGCTGTCATGCGTTAAGGTAATGACAGGAGAGAGATTTGAACACAGGCACTCTGAAGGCTGCAGCTAATGTGTGGTGGTTTAACAGACAGACAAGTGGCTCTGTGCGGACTGTGGCAATAAAGAGCTGAACAAGCATTCCCCTTATGCTACAAAGCAATGTGATGTGATCTATCAAGACACTGTGTCGGCCAGTGGTGAATGGCTTTGTAGGGCTGACAGGATTCTACTGTTTAGATCCGTCTTCAAGACGGAGGATAAAATGACAGAGTTGTGAAATCCTGTCTCATAGTGTTGTAAAATGTGTGCAGTGTTTTGATACCTGCTAAACCTCCAAACTCATGGATCCATTTCCAGTCTGATGTTCTCTACAGTACCTGAGCACCCGGAACACTGTGTACTCTGGTGAGTTCGCATGTTTGAGGCAGCAGGTGTTTAAATGTTTCCAGCGATGTTCTAAACCAAACCTCGATCAGAATGTGACAAAATAATCCTAACTCGAGGTCTACGTGCGAGCTTTGGACCAACACATTACATTAACCTGTTGATATGTGAGCAGTGGCTGTTCTCGTCTGTGTCTGTGATGTGCTTTAAGGCCACAGATGATGCCAATAGGTGGACTTATTCCAGGACCAACCATCAGAACTTTTTAACACACAAAGTCAAGTCCTGGTATAAAGTACCTCGTTAGCATATGACTGACTACAAGGAGGATGGACTCACATTCAACAGACACTAAAGTTCTTTCTCCTCACTGAGTCTAAACACCCAACATAGTCTCTGTTTGTCTCAAAGCAGACAAAGAATCCATTTTATTCTCCACTCCAATCTGATTTTATCTCAATATGAAATATTAAACTCATTCCGAGCCCATTTAGTCATGCAGTGAGTGAGGAATGTGTTCATATCTGTGTTGGACCACCCAACCAGAGCTACAAGCTACAAGTGTGCAATCTGAAAACTGACTGAATTTCTGCTCTCTTTGAGAGCAGAAATTGCTGAGCTGTGTGTGTTTAACCCTTCTGTATCACCCTGTATCACCCCTTCTGTATCACCCGACTCGAGTAGAGCTGCACACATGCCTGGTGACTGATAGGTGGTCATGCTGGTTGGAATCACACATGCGGATCACCTCTTTCACTCCAAACAGCGGGAAGAGGCTAAAAGTTACATGAGAACTCTGAATCACTGTTTTGTGAGGCAGACACTGGTTCTAGAAAACAAAGTGACATACCTCCTCGTACAAATCCGTTGGTGGCGATGGCAGAGGTGGAAAGGCCAGTGATAGTTGTCACTATGGTAGCCATGGCAACAATCAAACAGGAGAGAGCTGCAGAAGAAAAACACATTTAGGTTTTATACACACACGTCTGAAAGAAAAGAGCATTCAGTGCTGTTAACATTTTTCTAGCGGGCGCTCAAAGCACTCTGAGAGCTCTCTGTGAAAAGTAACAGTATGGAAGTCTGCCACATGTGGCACCGCGTGGAGATATTTCACATCAGAGAGGAGAATTATCAACACAGAGCGGTGAACACGGGGTCTGAGATGACCGCCCTGTGAGCACCACCATGTCAGTAAATACGGGCAGTGTGCCATGCGGCTCGCTAACTTAACTGGACGGTGATGTGTGAGTCTGTCAGTTATGTGCCGTCTTTGTCACATCAAAGTCAGACACTGGCTGTGTATCAACGGGCTCCCAGAGCAGCCTGGATTATCCAACATGAGGAGAGGAAAGGGGGCATTAAAAGGTCAGTTGACCCAAATAACAAAAATCATCATCTCTCCTCCATGCATGGAGTGATGGATTAGTGTGATGTGTCCAGGTTTGGAGGATGAATCTGTATGTCACTTACAGATTGTTACTCTCTGATTTATGTTGTTGGGGGTCCAGTGCAGGCTGCCTGCTGTGAAGTATTCTATAACATGCTTTTTGACTGCTTTGCAGTACATGTGCATAATATTTGTAATAAGTGGTCTGAATTGTCTGTTTCTTGTTGTCCAGCTGTCACATTATGACTGTACAGGCAGCAGGACACTTCAGAGCACAGACTGTGACAGAGCATCACAACAGGAGAGCTGTAATAGACGTACAATACAGTGACGCGCTGACTCACCTCATTTATGATCATTTAAATGTTTTAAACAAAATGTCAAACTGTGTGCTGTGTTTGTTCCTCAGCATTATCACACACACACACAGACACAGACACAGACACAGAGACACACACAGAGACACACACAAACCCTAACTGTAAATAAAAAAGACCTCTGCTTACCAATCCCAGCCTGACCCACGATCCACGACATGCGGATGAAGAGCATCACACCCCAGATGTTTAACATGCAGCGGACCTGCAGACAGAAGGAGCTGTTACTGTGGCTGCACAGACTACCAAACACAAACATGAACCCAGTTAAATACTTTATTTCCACTGTGCACCATAAAGAATCTATCCCACCCCTCCAGGGTACAGGTCTTCAGCTCACCCTGACCCTCTTCTTCCCCGCAAGGATCACCTGAGCATCATCACATGTGAAGATGACCATATTAAGAAAACATCTTCCACCACTTGATAAAAGCTATTAGAAACCAAGAAATATGAGAATTAGTGCACAGTTTATATTGGAGAGGAAGTAAGGACACCTCGTGTCAAAATAAATGCAGGATGATAACATCCAGACATGAAAGCTTCATCCTGCTTTCAAGAAAATTAAACATATCCGAGCTGTGAGAGATTTCTTCCTCAGTGGTTTAACCAGCAACCAAGCAGTCGGAGTAGACAGTCCTTCACACACTCTCTCCAAAATCCTTAACAGAGTGTCTCCTGCTTCATACAGTTCAGATGATAGAGCGGCACACTTCTCACCTGTGATCCACCTCACTGACTAACTGACCACATGGACATATGACTGAGACCGGACTGAGCTCAGTAATACTGACTGAACAGGATTCACAGGAGTGAGCGTGTATGGTTCTTTTTTGTGATATGACAAACGTTTAGAGAACATTACATTATTTCTTCATTCTGTTTACGTGCAGATATCCCCAAATCATCCACACTGAGTCATTATACATGTTCTTTATATGTTTTCCAAAAAAAATGCAACTTTACTGTTGTTTGGTCAGATGTCCGTGACCATGGGTCAGGTTCTGCTAAAGTTTCTGCCTCATTTTTGAGCATGAGTGAGACCAAACACTAGCAGTATCAGTAATTCTAGCACTGAACTTTTTATATGATATGTGGACATATGCCTGAGCTTAGCTTGTGGGTAACCTGACTTGGAGAAGAGATGTCTTGAAAAACAAATAATACTGTAGAAGTTTGAATCAGTACAACAGATTTTGTTTTTTCTTTTTTTTTGTTTTTTTTAAAAAGGACTCACCAACACCCCTTTAATCCAGCCAAACTTGACCACTCCTTTGGACTCAGCTGCCTCTTTAGCGGCAGCCTCTTCAGCTGGTGTCAGCTCATCACCGTTGGCAAAGCCGTCCTCGAACGGCTCCTAGAAGGCACAAAAATAAAATAATATTTATATGAGGAACATACAGTAGACTGTGCGAAACATGAAGGCAGCACAGGCATGTAGAATCCTGGACTGAGTGTGTCATGGTAACATGGTTGGAGCAGAGGGAACAGGATGAAAATAAATAAACTGGACGAAAACATGATCAGGGCTGCTTTGTGGATTGGTTGCTGAGGGAAATAAAATGTATTTTCAAGGATTTAAACTGATCGTGGACAGAAATAAAGACTGCTCTCTGTAAAGCATGCAGGCATCTGTCATGCCTATATTTCCACGTGATAGAGCAGCAGAATCTGCCTAAATGAAATGACACTGAGAGGTAAAATAAGCATGTAATGCCAAGGTGATAAAAGCCTCGGGCTCTTTAAAACAGACGGCAGTTAAAAGACAGGAAGCCTCCCTCCTGTGCACACACAATAATGTGACGTTGGTGGCTTCCCTGCGAGGATTCTTCGGGTATACAGCGTATTGTCCGTCCTACATTTATAGGCCATGTAACAACCTTGGGATGAATCCTGGATGTCTGTTTCTGTCCCAATCTTTTGTCTTATTCTGCAGCGTTTCCTGCCTCCGCTGGACAGGAACGTTGTACATAAAAATAAGCTTCACAGCATAACCTGAGAACAGCTCTGACATCAGCTGAGGAAAAGTGAGTCATTACCATCATTTTCAGAGAATGTTATAAGGTAGTTAGTTGCCCGGGGGCTGCTGTGCTTATTACAAGTCACAGTAAAAGTTGAGGGTTGGAGTGAAAACATAATGAGAACCTCTCAGAGTTTTGGAGCTCTGCTGCTCAAAAAGCCCACTGCTCATGTAAAGGCCTGTGGACGCAAAGATGTTTACATTAAGCGGTCAGGGTGGAACAAATGTGTTGATGGGTTTCCCTCCGAATGTATTTGCATTCACATTTTAATAATTTACATATTGTAAATCTACCAGTGTATCACTGTATGTTCACAAGCGTGTGTCTCGCTCATGGTCATGTTGGCGCTTTGCAGCACATCCCTACACGTTTGCAGCACCTGTTGATCAGTGGAATGGTGTCCCACACTCTGTGCGTGTGTGCATGAGATTAACAGAACGACTCCAAAGCAAACAGAGGTTTAACACCTTTAATGGAAACACAGCCGCTATACTGTCTACAAAGTTAGTCCCCTGGTCTATAATTGGCACTATAGAAATGATAACATGTTTTCCTACATTTAATAAAGTAAGTCAATTAAGAATGGAATTAATACTAACTGTACTGTACTGTATACTAAGCATTACTTAGTTAATGAGCAGTGTGTTTGACTCACTGCTCTCTGGATTATAGTTCAATACAGCCCTCAGGCAGCATGACAGCCACTACAGACCCGTCATCTTTATCTACGTTACATCAGAAAGATCAGAGGAAAGTTTCCCAAAACTCCATCCACACAAGGGTCACCTAAACACTGAGGAACAGGAAGCCTCCGGCCCAACCTGTAGCCATCACAAAAGGCTGTAACAGAGTGAGAGGAAGCATCGACGTGTTGCCAATGTTCAATACAATTCCCCTGTCCACAGACACGAGTACACACAGAGTCTATACTGCTGTAGTTATAGTATATGAAAGACTGGACGTATGTGCCACATTATGCCACGAGGTTTGGAAAAATTAACAATTTCATATGTTTACATTCCTGTTTGAAAGTTTATGGATCCTCTCCACTGTGTCACATTACAGCAGTGTAAAGGAGGTGTGGTGATACAGCTCCGTCCTGTCCACATCCAATGAGCGAGGGGGGGGAAAAAACACTGACAATTATTGATGGAGCAGAATGTCCAGAAAGTGGAGCAAAATCTGCGGTTAGATAAAGACAGGTAAGTGAACATCTCACAGCAGAGGGGCTCTGTTACTCTCTGGTGGGCGTATAAATAGGTGTTATTAATTATCTGAGAGTAGCGGGCCACTGGCATGACAGAACTGAGCTGTGGGAGGGAGGGACGGAGCATCGCTCAGCATCTCTTCACCTGGGCCATCTGTCAACGTGAATATCCCGCCTGTGTCCCCTCAGTGACTCAGCAACACCGCTGTGATCCGGCTGTGACAGCGAGATGAGCTCCATGTCAGACTAGCTTCGGTCCAACATGTATTTTTACAGTCACATTTTTACAGTCCTCGTGGAGGGTTCGAGCCATCGACCTCCTCTAAAGCCAAAACATGATATAAGAGTAATCTGTGAGGGGCAGCAAACACACTACACAACATGTCAGCCAACACAAATCAGGTGTGGGGTTGAATCACTTTGATGAGTTAATGTTGCTGCAGAGCAGAGCATCACTGTTTCAGAGAACTTCTTGGTAGAAAACGTACTGAATGTCTGAGGGGGCAGATATATCTTAGAGGTCACATGTGCAATATGCATTTCTAACATCTGTTTAATGGAAGACAATAGGAGGATGTCCACCATCGCCCAGTCATTTCAGTAAAGTGGACTGTGCAAACAGACAGAGTGGACCCGTCTGGTATCTAACAGAGATCAGTGCAGGTAAAAATACAGTTCTTGGCAGGAGCTGCATTGGGATCAGGCCAAAAGATAGTCAGTGTACACAGACACACAGCACAAAGCAGGAAATTAAAGGATGAGCAGCCAATAAGCAGTGACACAGAGGGTGTGCTCTCAATGTAATCTGATGAGTCATGCTCCCATCCTTTAATTTTTAGTATTTGCTGTCTGACCCATTGTTCTTTGTAAGAAACCCCACAGGAGTCCAGAGGCTGGAGGGCACGGTGATGTCATGATATCACCCAGCTCTGGGTGGTGACGCACAGTCTATGTTCATCCTGAAAAAAAAGCTCATCTGAATGGCACTACATGTAAGTTACCCATCATGCTATGGGCACTAACACACCGGATGCTGGCTTCTGAAGCTTAAGCTGGATAGTCCTTTTCCTGTATTAGCCGAGGACACGGTCACACAGCAGGTACTTTAACCAAGATTGTAATTTCAGTCAGTCACCTGAACAAAGAATGAGTAAATATGGCTGTAATGAAAGTTTTTGGTACTTGATCATTC
This sequence comes from Protonibea diacanthus, assembly GCA_028641955.1. Lineage (NCBI taxonomy): Eukaryota > Metazoa > Chordata > Actinopteri > Sciaenidae > Protonibea > Protonibea diacanthus. Next base: position 22,045,953 of record CM053991.1, read on the forward strand.
TGGGTACTCAGTCAGTACTCAAAAAGTACTGAGTTTGGACACTGCGCTCTAAATGACAGCCGGGCTCGGTTCGACGTGGGAGATTTAATGAAATTTGTGGCTGCAGCTCTGAGCCTGAGGCCGGGCTCCAGCGTACCTTTACGAGGCATGAGGTGGGACATAATTCTGCTTCTGGCACAGATGTCTGAAACAGCTGGGCAATGGGACATACCATTCTTAGCCAGGTCAGGTCATGCTGCTGATGTCATTATGCAACACTGAAATGAAGGTCTGCTGCCCTTGTGTGGCATTAGGGACACTGTCAACCAGGGAGCATCTGTTTGCTTGATTGGTAGAAGCGGGTCAGACTTGATGTCAACTCCATCCAGATAATGGCTTTTTTTCCCCCTGCTGCCATCAGGAAGAAAGTTGGCGACAGCTTTGCCTCGCCTCAGTGACGTGTTTGAGGTGGAAGCAGTTCTGTCACTGATGTTAGTTGAAATTAGCACATAATGCAAAACATCTTATTTCAAGCAGATGGAGGAGATAGTCTGTTTGCTCTGTGAGGGAGTGGTTTAAGGTATCGCTGTAGCACTGTTCCTCAGTCACTTCTTGACTCGAGCTGACATTCTAACTTGAACTCAAAAGTGGATGTGGCGTGGCTGAATGCACAGCGCAGAGAACAGTGGAGACAACACGTGATGAGTTGGTGAACATTATCTAAATGGCTGAAGCAACACAAAGGCTGGCTTTGCACCACAATGACAAAGCATCGAGAGCGCAGCACAGCAGTGCAAACTGTACCATGAGTCCTCACGAAGGGCATTGTTACATAAAAGAAATGCTAATGTTGCAATTAGATTTTAATTAATAGATTAGGAGTTAACCTTGGATAAAGACAGTCCAGTGAGTTTGTAAGAAGCATTCAAGGCCTACTACAAATCATGTCGACAAAAATCGCCCTCAATGACAGCGCTTCATTTCCAGGAAACACTGGCTTGTTTTGCTGGCTACATATTCATGAATAATCCGTCCCCTGGTAAATTATCAGGACTGACGTAACATGCCTAATCAAAAAACAAATAAGTCTCCTGTTTATGTCAGTGAGGCTGGAACTGCCAGTTTCCCCCTGAACTACACGGCACATACGGAAAAACAGACATCACTGCAGGCGCGTACTTTCACTGAAGAGACGATTGTGTTGGGTTTGCGTAAGAGTAGAGCACTTACTGAAGGTAGGCAGCATTTAAGGGGGGGGGGGCTTATTATTCAGCTCTAATATATTCTATGAATGTCATGCCAATACTCCTGGAAAACATGTTGTCCAAGGTCTGATGATATGAAAATTGAAACTCAGCTGCTTTAAATAAGATTGGCTCTTCAGGGAGCGTGTGTGATGATCACGAGTGTGAGAGAATCTAGTCCACAGCAACGCAACATGCAGTGTATGTACTGCTTAAAGGCTTTTAACTGACTCAGCAACAAGTTTAATTATGAAGTAATTTATTAGGCAGAAAAAACAAACATTATCCTTCTCTAATATGAGGATTTCTATGTTGAATACTTATGATGTATTCATGAGGCTGTTAGATCAAAGTCTTTGTTAATAATATCTCAATAACACTGTGTCCTATATACATATTAGTTTACATCACAGTGGTCAGCATCTTTTGAGTCAGGCTGATGCTAATGGATTCACAGATACCTATTTCAACCCCCCACCCCCCCCTCCACATGACTCTATCAGTGATTGGGAAGAGCGATCAGATGTCCACCGTCTCAGACATCTCACCATTGTTTGGAAAAACCTCCCACCACTCGGCTCATTATTCTTTTACTGCACTGAAACTCTCCCAGAGTTAGATTCCTTGCTGCCCACTGAGGCCTGTTGATGGAAGCGAAAAGGCCCGGCCCTCACACTGCAGAGATTTTTGTTTTGGAATTGTGTCGAGTTACTTTCGGACTCTGGCATGAGCGTGAAAGAGGTGACGAGTGAGGCACCTGCAAACAGTGAGGAGCTTTGTTGCCCTGCGAGGTAACAGCTTCTGTGAACAGACTGAATGGAGAGAACACCGATAAGTTTAGTTTGACATGGAAGAGAGTTTGTGCCGGCTTTTCACCATTTATCTCCTGTATTCATCTTAAGCTGATGGATCTGAAGTGGAGACTGTGACAGAATCACATTTTCACACTATGAGTACTGAGGCCAAAAGTATGAAGGTACTATCAGAAAATGACACGATGCCAAACAAATGAAGGCGGTGAAGCACATGATGGAGACTACATCCATGTTTTATACAGTCTCTGCTTTCACACTGTCATTGTTGTATGACTATAGTCACAGACTGATAAATGAATATGTATTCTGGAACATTCCGGTGGCATTTCAGCTCTTCTCTCGCCCTCTGAACTTCTAACTTTCCGTCACATGTGCTTTGCATACGTGTTTATAAAAGCAGGCCACCAAGAACGACTTCACTCTGCAATTGAACACAAATTGAGCGAGCTGTGGGTACATCCTGCCATACAGCTTGCATGTGTACACACAAGCAACACATGTGGCGTCTTGTAAACATGTATATAAAAGGATGTCTGCCAGTTTTCCATGATGCACCACGAGACCACAGGAAGTTGATCTTAGCTCCCTCCTCATGAAAACAGGCTGCTTCAACGAGCAGGACGAGAGCCCATCACATCAAACTGACCCCAAACATCATCAAACAACAACATGCACATGTGACACACACACACACACACACACACACACAGTCTCATTGTCAAAGTGTCCTCAGTTCAATGACAGGAGTAAGAGACAGCAGTCATTTCCTGAGACAAGGTGAAACGAATGTTTGACTTCTCCACGCAAGACAAAGATGAGGACGGTCAGAGCACTGTGTGTGTGTGTCCGTGTGTGTGTGTGTGTGTGTGTGTGTGTCTGCTAGTCTGTGGATCAGATACTCACTGAATTAAACACAGACTCGTGACACCATTAATTCACCAGCCAGTTCAAGGCCGGGCATGCCACAATGGACGTGTATGGCACTGACCGCTTGGCCCTGGAATAATTACTGCCTTGTTCCATTACAATACTTTTTCAATACCCAACTATGACGACAAAATGTATACAACTTTCTGATCGAACAAGGGGAGAAGAGAAGATTACAAGTCTGAGTGAGACTGTGAGGCTTTCTAACACACCTGATTCATACAGAATGTGTCTCAGTCCTACCCATTCCCCAAGCCACAGCGGCGTGTTGTGCCCCATGTGGGGGTGGGAGGGGTCAGGGAGGTATCATGTGAGATAGATGTCAACATTCACCCCTTGTGCTGTGAATGAGCCCCCCGGTGAAAATAGTGCGTGTGCTTTGTGATGTGCTGAGCTTAGCAGTGTTGGGTGGAGGATGGTCGATCTGTCGTGCAGCGAGAGTGAGGACTGTGGGCAACAGGAAATGTGATTATGAAGGTCATCGCTGGCATTCAAAATTCCACTGAGAGCGCAGAGGAGGGAATACTGCGTGGGCTGCTAGAGAATATTGTTCTAACCCACTTCCGCAGTTTGTAGAAATTCCTGAAAATGACACTGAGGGTGACTTTGATAGTGCGTGTCACTGTTTTCTCACACGTTTCTTCAGGAACTCAAATACATCAGACGTGCATCACGGAGATGGAATCCTCAACAAGTCAACATGAAAAGCTGTGCTATAGCCCAGATGACTCATTACATGTATTTAATGTTGTTGTACTTCAAATCCAGACTCCTGCCTGTCAGAGTCACACTTTCACTGACGGCTCTGTAAAGATGAAGAGCTGAACTTTGGACGTATGCGTCCCCCAAAGGTCTCAAACACAGGGAGCTGGGTGTCAGGTGTCGGGGGTCTGCTCAGAAGTGACTAAACATAGAGGCTGAATGTGCTCCTTGCATGGAGTTCTTTAAGTTTTTATTCACTGCTCCAGTGTACACTGGCCTCAGGCCAGCAGGCGACCATTATTGTTAAACCTTAGCATGTCTGCTTTAGTCAATACAGCCAGTGTCTGCAAATTGGAGCATATCTGACAGGAGCTAATCTGATCTCACTGTAGCTACTGCTACCATGTTCTCCAGTGATGTCATTCAAAACTACATTTACAGATATGAACAGTAGAAACTCAAACACATTATTGGTTTCCATCCAAACATATCACACATTGAATAAGTGAATATGAAGAAAACCTACAAAAGAAAATATGAATGAACGCTTTGAGCCTTTTAGTTAAGATAAGTAGTGTGTGATCGATTTAAATGAGTTGCAGTCAACACTTTGATTTTTCATGTCTTCAGTGGAGTTATTTTAAAAATAAGCTGTTTGTATGAAACACAAACATATTACAAACTGAATGATTTTCTTTGTTCCTTCAAACCGCAACAACAACTGACCAAACGTAAAGCAATGTTTAAACTGTGTGACCCGAACATGTGATCGAGCAGATTATTCTGAAGACACACACATTCATGTCTGAATAAATCTGCTCGCTTGGACTTGTGCGGCAGCTGCTGACACCTCACTTTATTTGAAGGTAAGGGGCAAAATAACCGAAGCCTCCCGTGTGCTCTCAGTTTAATCACTGTACATGGAAGCTGGTACAAATGGTCTCGGGAGGCGGGGTGGGGTCGTCGTGCTATTTCTGACATCAGACTGTGTGTGACGCACTTGGATGAGGGAATAAGAAGGAAACCAGGTGCCCAGCAGACAAAAAGCTGACAAAAAGCTCTCATACACACACACACACACACACACACAAACACGGAGGTTTACAAGCTGTTGCCAAACAGCTCGTGTGTGTGTGTGTGTGTGTGTATGTGTGTGTTACAACAGCTGTAAGGCCATCAGCCATGGCTGATGCTGAGACAAAAGGACTCCCTCTCCTGTCAAAGGCCACACCAGAAGCCCAGGGCGTCTTTCGCTTCCTGTTTCTGTGTACAATGTGAACACAGAGGGAGAGGGGGGATCAAGACACAAGCTCTTTTTCAAGAACTTTAGAAATAACATCTAAAAATGGCACAAATACTCTACTGCTGCAGAAAGACTCAGTGCTGCAGACGCTTATCAAAAATGTATTCAGGCCACAGCACCAAACTTTCATTTTGTCAGTTATTCAATAAGTAATTCAGGCTGTTAAAAAATAAAAAACTTTCAGTGCTGTTAAATGTCTCAGTTAGTGTGAAACTATTTACCATCATACATAAAGAACAAACACACAGGGCACGTCATCTTCAGTCCTGTGTCAGGATTACAAACAGTGGAAGAGGAAAACACATCACATCACATCACATCACAGCAGACACCCCTGTGTGAACGAGGGCCACACTGACTGACCCAAATGTACCGCACAGGAGGCCAACTGTAGGGACCGCTGAGGGGGACACTGTACGACAATAATGTGGGTCAGTGCAGAGAGGCATGCGTTCAGCATCAAGTCCAGCTGTGGAATCTGGACAGAGCCTGACGCTTTGCTTTAGTTACAGATGAGGTGGCAGACATTATTCACATTCATGCAGTGTGTGTGTGATATCTGACCAATCAGTGTGAGAACACTGCAGCAGGGATGGTAAGGAAGGGAAGATGTCTGAGCTTGTATTCAGCTCACATGAAGTCTACCAGTGAACGCAAGGAGCGCCCAGAAAAGAGCTGCCACATGTAGACGCAGAATGTGCAGCGACGGGCACATTAATACAGCCAGGATACAAATATCTGAGTTTTCTACAATGCAAATCACTCAGACTGTAACTGGAGATCAGTGAGATCAGATAATGCTGAAACTAAAATACAGAGGCATCAGTTACTGCAGAGCTCTGCACTGCAGCACCATTCTGCTCATCTGAGATGATCTCTGCATACACAGCCCACTTACAGCTATCAGAATCATGTCATGACAACACAGCGTGTGCACATCTCAGTCCAAAATCACAGCACAGCTCTGTTCAAACAAACGGCTGCTTTAGATTGTTAATGGTCCAACAACTACCCGTGTTAATCTGCAACAGCAGCATGTGTGAAACCCAGAGCTGAGGACACCAAGACAAACGTGACACAAGCATCAGCTTTAGGTTATTTGTTGAGTGATTTGCAGACTACTACCAGAACGTCAACTCTATGGATCAAATCCTCCTGCTAGATGTCATCTTATGTTGCAATATTGATATATATTGTGCTATTATATATGAGGGGAAAATGGCCTGACAAATCAGGGGACTTCATATGCTTGGTGCAAAACAATTGCAACAATTCTCATGACAGAAAAATACATCTAGAGATATTAAAGGAAGAAAGGAGGAACAAATGAACGAGCAAACAGTGACATCACGGTCGGCTAAAGAGCTCGGCTTCAAGCAGCTTTCTGAACATGGCTGTGGTTCAAGTGAGCTGAATCAGTACAATAATGAACAATTAATCACAGATCATTTAATAATTGATTTTTCTGTCAAGCTAAAATGCCAAATATTGTCTGGTTCCAGTTTTTCTCTGTGTGGGATCATTGTAAACTGAACAGTTTGGGGTTATTAGATGGAAAGAAACAGTTTTTTAAAAAGAAGCCGTGTCCTTGAGTCTGGGAGGTTTTGTCTCCTGGTCAGAGTGCTACAAGTGCAACGAGTAGCACAAGCAGTGTGCCATGTGTGCATAGGTGATAAGAGCACATCACAGAAGCATGTTCCAGCTGAGGTGCCACATCCAAACTAGAGTCATTCAATTTTACCTTAATTACTCAGAAAGTTTGAGGTATTCTATGACTTCACATGATGTTCCAGCATTTTCAGAAGCAGTGGAGTAACCATCAATATTTAAACATGACGCATTCATGCTTGACCGCTCTGGACTGAATAAATCTGCCCTGTCTCCCACAGTAAGCTGCTGGTGTGGCTACTGCCACCTGATCCAGTCCATGCTCCATCCTACCAAATACACCCAACTGTCCTGTTGTGGCACTCCCCATCACTGCCGTTATCAGGTTACATGAAGAACCTGAAGTGTTCAGCAGTAATGAGGGGAAACGCAACGGCGCTCAGCCTCTTTAACTGTCTAACAGCACACTGAATGACTCATTGATTGCTGAGAAAAAGTCCATGGGCAATAGTCAATTAGTACAGTGGAATTTCCATTCTGCATTTCGATCTGGGCACGTGTCACAGACGGGTGGGGAGGTAGTTGTGGGGGATTGAGACATGATACAAAGGAAGCACCACGGTCACCATGACCTTCAATCCACCGCAAACCTCCTGGATTTCAAAGTCCAAAAGCTATTTCCCAGATATCGAGCCACGCGGCGCTGCCTCTGTGGATGTGAGCTAACCTCGGCAGCTAATTAAATCCTGTCGTCAATCAGTTGATCGTCTATATCTGCTCGCAGCACTAATTTTGTGGTGATGAAACAGGCTTGACTCCTGATTCTGTGCTACATACTTGCCAATAAGAGCCAATATATCAGGACTGAGGAACACAATAGGAACCCTCTTTCAGTTACACAACCTTGAGAAAATATGAGAGCAGCTTTTCATCACGAGCTACTTGACGGCTGGATATGAGAACAGCTCATCAGCTGTTTCAGAGATTACGGGAGGCGGATTGCTTTTCACCATTTTTTCATTTTCTCTTCATCTGACTGGAGGAAGTTATCTTGGACAAAGGTATCCAGCTTACGTTCAGGGACATACGAGACACTCTAGTAGACCTTGACATCTCAAGCTCTAACCTGTTCCAGGAAACAGGCTTATCGAGCTATCTGGAAAAATTCAGAGAGAAATCCAGAAAACATTCCCAGCCCTTGATAGCTGAATCAAACTTACAACAGGCAAAGAGCAGGAACAGCTTACACACTGCTGCTGATGGCGTTTTACTACTCCCTACACAGCAGCTGCATGCACGATCAATTGTGTTGCATCACATCCTGTGTATCGATGGCCTTAATAGTTATACCATTTCCAGTAGTAACCGTATGGCTTAGGGCAGCAGATGTCTTTCTACATCTGTATGCATGGCAGCATGTATGCCACTAGGGTTGTCAAAAATATCGATGATACATACAGTAACTGTGGCATTTGCCATGGAACATAATTGAAGTTGAAATGAGAGATGTGGTGTGTGTAGTGTGTGTGCTGCTGGCCAGTTTTGCTCAGAGTCATATCTCACTGTGGAATGTTAACATTCCACATGATGGCCTTCCCTTGAACAGGCTGATATTTCAGTTCACTAATTTGATAAAGTGAAAAAGGAGTTCAGTGAGATCACCACTACTCACATAAGGACCACGTACACCACTCATGATTTACTAACAATCAGCTCTCACAACGGCTTGGACCATGGACAGCAGGCCAAGTCCTTAACATCCGGAGGACAAACGCTCACGACTGGACACAAAGCCCGCTCCTGACACACTGATAAAAAGCATTGTCTTCCAGGATTTTATCATGTCCTTTGTTGTGTTTAATGCCATTTCTTTGGTCGCCATACAGATTTATTGTGGGCAGACCAAACACTGCAAACTCTACATGGATAATATTGAAATAGCTTCATCAAGTCCAACAACTTGTACAAAGACAAGTCAAATACCAGTCTGAGATGTTTATCACCTTTGGAAGAAGCATTCAGCGCCTCCAACTAATGGAGCTCCATTTCCAATTTATGACCACTTTGTTTTACATGTCGGACTCAAGATGGACACTGATCCACAATGGTGTAACATCTCCAAGCTACAGAACAGCTTCTAAATGAACTGAGATCATTTTCTCATTGCGTTGTTTCATGTTGCCAAATTGGATTCATTCAATTGGGAAGGAGAGAAGTGGTCCATGTGAAAGTAGCCAACACTCCTACTTAGTGCTGGGCAATATAGAAAAAAATCATATCACGATATGGATTATTTTATATCACGATAACGATATATATAATATAATATAATAAAGTATGTTTTCAGTTATTCTCTGAAATAAAGTTGGAGAAAAGTAAGCAATGAAATTTTTGTCAAACTTTTCAAAGTGACATTTAACTGAACTGTCACAAAATGAAAAATATACATTTTAGTGCAGCAATATAAATGTATCAAATGAAAACAGCTGTGGCGGAGGTACAGCAGCCTTCACTTTTTTTTGAGGTTTGTTGTGTTGACATCGGGCACAGGAATAGTCTTTTAGCATAGTTTGCATGTGACGGTCTTCTGCTCCGAGGCGGACCTCTTGGACCCAAAATGTAACCAAATCACAGACGTACCCCTTCTTTTCGGTAAAAGTGCTTCTTCTTCTTCTTGCATAGCGGTCTCTGTCTGTTGCGACTCATCGTTCAGCACTCATGAGTTAAGTAACAAAGCATGTCGCAAACCCGTGTTAGAATCAAAGAACATAAAGCAGCGTCATGTTGCAAAACCACAAGAAGAAGTTTCTTTGCGAAAAATCTATTTTTTTTTCTTCTTTATTTTCACTTATATAAACTTAGAGTATGCATAGTGACAAGACAACACTAATACAATCATTGCAGGCTATTTAATGATATATTTGCCGTAATAATTGATAAAATTAGGTTAGAAACAATAGAAGAGAAATGGCACGATAGACACTTTTCTATCATTCCCATGATATGTATCGTCATATCGCCCAGCACTACTCGTACTGATGATTGAAGTGTTTCCATTATTTGTATGTGGAGCGGCTGTATTTGTGCCACTGCAAAGCATGAAGCCAGCTTCTTTGTCTGATACTCCTCTGTTCATGACTCCTGCCGCCACTGGAATGTGAGCCATGTAGACTCGCCTGTCATGTGATCACCAGGGCAGTATATAGAGCTTTTCCATACACATGTGCTGGCTTGGCTTGATTCGGTTTGACTCAGCACGTCAGCAGCTCGGCACAACTTGTTTAAATTGGTAATGGAATGCAAATCAAAGCGGTTTTACTCGGTGTGGCCAACAGGGTCGATGGGAAAGGCCCTGCTAGTTATCTTGGACTGAGCCAAACTGGGCCTCTAACAAAGTACCATACACACCACACAACATAATCACTCCTGCAGCACTTTCTAAACCAGATCATGGGGTTTCAGTTTGTTGATATGCATCTTTTTGTTTTCATCATTTCCCAGAACACTTTAAAAAAAATAATAATAATCCAAATAGTAATCCATCACAGAACATTAAACCTGTTTGTTCTGTTATACAGTAATGCTCCATGGGGTCGATGTGCTACAATCAGAACATGACAAAAGAAAACACGATGTCAGCTGTGACAGACTTAACCATGCCAATGTCAAGCCTGCACAAGTTCATGTGCCGCCGTACAAAAGTAAAGTGTCTGCTGTAATGCTCGTTCATCTGTGCGCTCACACACCACGACACATGCAGTGCAGACATTCAACAACATTAGGGATTTACACTGTGAACACACACCAACAGTCCAATTCCAATCATATAGCTGGTGAGGGCATGAAGATGTGGCAACAGGAAGTTACTTCCTGCCGGCGTGGCTTAGTTACTTCCTGTTGGTGTTACTTACTTAACACTGGCACAGGACGTTTGCAATAAACATGACTCTCCACCTAAACTACAGCAGGCGGTTACCAGAGCATGAAAATATGTTGGCTTGTAGTCTTGATGGAGGTTTGATAAGAAGGTTGATATCAGTTTCATCTCTACTCATTTAACATAAAAACTAGAAGTAAACTTCTCGTTGTCTCGTTCAGTGTGTTGAATAACCTCATGGTTTGTCACCAAAGTGCAGAGAGACCTTTTTACTATGACAACAGGTGTCAAAACGCTGCATAGTTCTAGTTCTGCTTAACTGATCAGTGAGCCACTGTGCCTCCTCGTCTATATCTACACATATTTAACACACAGTCACACAAAGGCCTGCGCAGGTTTTTACCTCTTATCAAAAATACCAGTGGTGATCTGATTTGTGGGTTTCCAGACTAAAACAACATGGACTGGAGATACTTTGTCTACAATACCAAAGAGGCCAAAGTTCTGAATTATTAAATGTTGTCTAAACACGAGCAGCTTCACGAGAACTTAAAGTAATAAAATGCTGTGATCAAAGTACACGAGATATTCTACAGCAGCTGTCAGTATATTGTAGGGCTGGGTGATTGGACTAATGCGGTAATATATCAGCGATTTGTGTCATGTCATTTAACTAATTTAATGATCTCTGCCACCTCTGAAGAACAAGTGAGAGCCGCTGCTCAGACACAGATACATTACACACATGCAAATAAATTACAATAAGCATTATTATAATATGATAAAGATAGAACATTTTTGAGTGTGTGACCCTCATACATCCGGTATCAGACTCATTAAACTTGATCAATGTTCTTTTATAGCAGCTGGCTCAGTTACTAGACATTTAACAGAACACAGTCTAGCAGCTACATAAACAATGCGGCACTGATTCATGCTGTTATCCACATATGATATCAGTTATGATAATCATCTGCATCAAAGGACTGGATTTCTAATTTGGGAAAACACATTTAGGGATATGAAGTTTAAAAAAGGGGCAGCCACAGATTACGCACTCGCTGGATGAATGTCTTCTATTCATAGCTGAGATGTTTACAGTACGAGCTCTCTATTCCAGAGTGAGTAACCAGCGCAAATTCATCAGGACTGTGATGTATTAGCCGGGCTACTGCTGCCAACACTCACTCTGAAGTTTATCAAAATTTAACCTTGACAATTAAAAGGCCACTCTGGGTCAGACAAACACACGTCAGTTCACCTGATTTCACCGTGGAGAACATGCACAGGGGAGAGGATAATCAGACCGCTCGGCTGCTGTTCAGCTCGCCTGTATGATGGGACATGATTGAAGCTCATCAATGCTAAACTGAGCTCAAGTCAGCAGACCAATCAGATCAGGAGAAGAAGTCACTACACTGTAGGGACACACTTGTCCACATACTTTTGGCCATTTGTAAAACTCTTACTTCTCTTGGTAGAAGATGAGCTATAGTTAGCCCCTTATGGCCAAAAGTATGTGGACATCTAGGCCCACAAACTCTTATACTGTAAACAGACGATACCCCCATCATCAGGGCTCTGCTGAAGGAGAGGAAAGCCCTAAAACAGCACATGTTGCATCAGCTGACACATATGGGGGCAATGTTGAAGCATCCACATACTCCTGTCCATATGGAATCATAAGGATCACTACACCCCGATAAACTAACAAACGTGGCTTTGAGTCAGTGCAGGAATGAGCTGAGGCTGCGATGTTCCTTTAGAATTCAGGGGCACCGTGAAAGCATCATCGACACCTGGAAGCAGCCTCCAGTCAGACCTTTGTCAGTGCTGAGAAAACACAAAGCAGCCGTGAATGCTCACTGTGAAGCACATGTTGTTTCTGTCTGCACATGTGCACACACTGCCAACATCCACACACAGCACATGACCCGGACTGATCTGCTCTGTAGTGTTTGTGGATGGACGGATGTCTGGAGACATGCTGAACATTTAGACACAAATAAACTGATTGCTACTATGGCGTCGTGCCGTTTCTGTCGGTGTTCTCTCGGCCATGTGTGGGCTTACCTTGTCCAGCTCGTCGTGCAGCTCCGACAGGGTGGGTCTGATGAGCTTCTCGCCCAGCGGGGCTGCTGTCTGCCGGTAGAAATCGATGTTGGGCACGGCATCGATGGTGTTGTGGCCAAAAGTCCTCAGGTAATAGGTGTTGGTGTGGGTGTCATAGTGATAATGTTGCTGGCCCCCTGTGGACGAATGCAAGCTGGTCTCGCTCATCACCGTGTCACCGTTCTGTATCCCCTCGGTCGGCGGTGCCTCCGGAGAGGCCGCGCAGCCCGCTCCGCTCGGATCCGCGAAGTTCACCACCCGAAACCGGCCTTTGGCTTCCTCTCCGCCGACACCCGAATCAGTACCCGAACCATCTGGAGGAGCGGTGGGAGTTGCCTTATCGCTGGATGGGACAGTGGTGGAGGCGTCGGAGCTCGGTGACTTATCTTCGGTGGCACCCGCAGCCTCCGCCACCAGATCCACCTGGAATCTGCTCAGGCTGGGCGTCGGACCGGGCGGCCTCAGCCCCGAATCCAGGGTTAAAAAATCAGTTTCCGTCGCGGCGCTGTCCGCCGGGGCGGAAGACGTGGAGGATGGCGCTGACATGGCACAAAAAACACAAATGAACGTGACACCGTGTGGAAAAAAGCCACGCTACGGCTCGTAAAACTCACGGAGGGAAGTGTGAAAGTCCGGGAGGTGCCCCGTGACAGATGCACGACTAGCTTCCAATTCACAGGGACGAGCACACCGCTCTGCCGGGACAGGAAAGGTGCAGAGGGGGGGCAGACGGTAACGTTAGTAACGTTTGTAGTGAAGGATAGCTCGCTAGCTGCCTCGCAACATGAGGCTACAGGCTGAGAACTTTCAACCACTCTCCTCCTCTTCCTCCTTCTTCTTTATCTTCTTCTTCCGACACAGTAAATCCAAAATTCCTCCTCTGACTTTAGCTCGCTAGCCGCCGGACTTAATCCCGTCCACCACGCGTCTTTCTGTCGTTGAGAACAGGATGCTGTTGTCGACCTTGCCGCAGCTCCTCCTAGACTCCCGGAGCTTCCCTCGCTGTTATTATACACACTGCAGTCGGCATCACTGAAGGGTGGGCTCCCTCCGAGCGAGACCTCGCGAGATGTCATCGATCTCGTCTGATTTTTTTTTTTGGAGGGGAGGCAAATGTCGCGAGAGAACATCACAATACCCAAACAGTAGGCGTGACGTTAATAGGCTCCTATGAGAGGAGGAGACGGGGACGAGGAGGGGGGAGGGGGAGGAGGGGGGCGGGGGTGAAACTGCACCAACAGGCCAACCAAACAGGCTTTGTGTGTGTGTGTGTGTGTGTGTGTGTGTGTGTGTGTGTGTGTGTGTGTGGAGGCGGAATAAGGGAAGCTATTGATGGATTAGGAGGGATCTCTCAGTATGGTGTTAAACTGATTTCCTGCCTGAAAAGCCTTCCTCTGTCACAACTTCTGCTCGTGTTTGAGCAACAACACCACGTTAAGATGCTGTGAATAACAATATGGTTATGCTATAGAAGTACTTTAATGGGCTGAATATGAAAATAGACATCGCATCCCTCCTGCAACATCAACACTGTCTCACCTAAAGTCTGCTCAGTGGATGAGGAAGGAATATAAAGAATCATTAAATGAATGAAGACACATGCAGAGTGAGGCTGGCTGACCTTTCTGTACAGCTGGGCTGTTCTGGAGGCTGGTGGCCTTTGAGGACGGCTTGGATGAATCAGCGTCAGAGTCTTTGCTGGTGTCTATGGACACGATCACATCTTTCATCCCTGAAGACTTCTCCTGGGAGGACAGCAAGTCATCTGGGAGGAAATGGAGTGAAAGGGCAGATGGAGGACGAGGTGCAGGAGGAAGAGAACAGAAGGCAATAAGAGGGAGAGAAACAGGAAATCAACCATAGAGGGAACTGTACACCTATCTGCATTATTGTTTTATATAGACTGAACCATGGTGTGTGTGATACCTTGTCCTTGGATGTGGGACACATCTAGGCCCTCTTTCAGTCGCAGAATAACAGCACCAAACTGGAAGTCGAAGGAATCGCTGAGAGGAAAAAGAAATGAACAATTGTCATCAGCAGCAGACAAAATGAAGCGTGACCTGTCGGACCAAACACAGACCTCAGAGTCACACACACATGGAACATTTAAAAAAAGGAGGACTGATCAGAGCTGCACCAAACAAACTCCAGGTTCAAACATCACTCAGGCCTGCAGGCCGGATGGAAAGTAAAGGGCACATTGCTGAGCGCATTAGCTGTGATTTTAATATTGGAGAGCTGAACCATCTCTGACCTTCAGCTTGTAATCCCCATACTTCACAATCAGGAACTCATTCAGCTTAAGTCCTTCACTTGGTCTCACATGACTGGTTTAGGGTTCAGCAGGCTCACAAACACTGTACTCATGTTAATACAAGTACACACAGAGTGAGTGTAGTAGCAGCTCTTACTGGACTGGCTATCAGAAACACGGCTCAGCGTTTAAGTTTGAAATATCTCCAGGGCCCTGACACTCAGAGGGCCTGCTGAAGCCTCATTTATATGGTGGGAAAAATGATTTGTCAATAACAGGAAATTTATATTATTCATTTTTTTCCCCCACTAACACTGTTTAATTCTGAGCTATGCTGTGAAGTGTTTTGATGCTTCTCTTGTGTTAACACTGATGTCTGTCAGATCTGAGCCTTGCTTATGCTAAGGTGTGCATCAACTAAAGATTATGAAATTCATGCATAAATGAAGCATATTATGAACAAAAATGAAAGAACTCTGCTAGGGGACACTTCACTGCTGCCTGTGAGGGGGGACAAAATCAGCTCAGACATGTTGCTGACAAGAAAAATCTAATTACTAATATTTTTATTTGTTATTTCCATTTCTATATAATCTGCTATGTTATGTGTGAATATGGAAAAATCCCAAAAACACTACGTAAAAAAAAAAAAAGAAAGAAAGAGAACTCAGGACAAATGGTGCATCATTACAGAAACACAAGGCTTCATGAGGCTTCATGAGGCTTCATGTATAATGTTTCAGTGTGTGCTGTGCTAACGTGGAACATGTTTGATTGATTAATTGATAAATCAAGTTACCACAAATTAACTCTTCTATAAAGGTTCATCCATCCCCTAACAGTGACGCCATACGTGATCATGTGACTAGAGTCTGTCTAAAGACAAAATGACACAAAATATGATGGTGGGCAGGAATATATTGTATATAGTATATGGCATACTGTATATATACATCAAACAGTGGATTAATGGATTAAGCTTCACCAGCATGATTAGCATAGCCCTCCTGAAAACAGCCATGATGCATCTTTATTCTACTTTACAAAGTCTGAGTGTCTCTTCCACTGAAGGACATTTTCACATGTACAGAAAAAAACAAACAGTCTATACTCTGTGAGTGCTAAAACACGAACTATAACATGACTGCTGACTCAACTTACTGGATCATACTGATGTAAGTCTCCACATTCATCATGTCGCCGTCCCTCCAGTCGTTCTTGAAGCCTAACACGAGTGTGTTGGGCTTGAGGCGTCCCAGGCCGGCAGCCTTAAGAGGGAGAAGAATTCAGAATTGCGACTATGCGGCAATGTATTGGGATTTGTGGGAAATAAGAAAAAGGTCAGTTGTATCTTTTAACAGAGGGAATCTCTCTCCTGAACTGTTTCCTCTGTTGAGACCTTGTATTCAGTTTACTTTGATCTGACATGAACTGAGATGATTTGAGACAGTTTAAGGACACACAGAGTCTTAGTAAACTGTGCAGCCTCTCACACAGTGAAGAGAACTGTCTATGAAATAATGAACAGTGTGTTAGAGAAGCATGCGCTCATCAACACCAGCAAATACAAACACACTCAGCCAGCACTGCTGGCTGTTGGTACATGTTGGCACTGCGCAAGTCTACTCGAGGCTTGAACACCTCGGTGCAGTTGTTGCCTGTTTACTTGGTGATATGATCCAGAGCAACAAAGGCTCAATCCATTGGAGATCTCATTCCCCCGACCTTTGCAGTGCAGCTGTTTTCTTACCTGGAGCAGGTACTGTGCCCCCTGACGCAGGTCCTCAGCGAACACCGGCGTGTAGAAGGCCTTGCTCTCATTCTTCAGCAGCCATCGCTGATATCGGGCCTGGTCTGCAGCCAGCTCTTTGAAGTTTGGCCTTCTGTAGCCCTGTGGGAAGAGACACACAGACACACACAGACACCTTCACATTTAGTCATGCTGGAAGTGCTTTATGTAATCTGATTTTCCACTCAAGAATTCAACATATAAAGTAAGGTCTTGCTCTGAAAGTCGTCATCGGGGTCTTTGTTTATTTCTGCTCACAAAGATGCTCTTCAGACAGGAAACTGTAATGCAATTAGCTGGGAATGTTTACACCGTTTAACTGGCGCTGAGCTCTTTCAGCCCTAATGGAAGCAATAGGAGCAGGCAGGAGGGCAGATCAGAGGCCGCTTGTGGGGGGTGGTGTGTTCCACAGAGCCAGAGAGCTGCCGGACTGCACAGAGCCTCATTCATCCAATCAAAATGGACTTTCCATTGTGAAGTGGTTATGCCTGGCAGGGGATTTGTAAAAGGTCTTTTACACTGTGTATACGAGAGAGGAACAACCATGAGCCGTATCACCACAGAGGCTCACTAAGCTGACAGAGGTACATTGTGTCTGAGTAAACACAAGTCAGAGATCACACCACAGTGGGGGGGTTTAAAGGGGAGCGACACATTGATCAGGAGGGATTGTTATAGCAGTTGTTCTAAAAATGAAAGCTGGTCTGGGTACAGCATAAAAAACTGTGATAGACTCTATCACCTACTCTAGACTATTATTATTATTATATCCATCACAAATGCTTCAGCACACTGTTTCTCTCACAAAGGCTGAAATATGCGTTAATCCATTATTTAGTGAGTCTGTAAAGTCCCCACTAAGCTCTTCATAATGACTACAGTGTCAAACCGCTGATTCAATAAACACAGAGCTCCACCCAACATGAGTACTGTCTCAGCTTGTAGACAGTGTTCATCTAAACTTGTGGCGCCTTCCAAATGTCACACATCAAACTCTTAACGGCAACATTTTCATCTACAGGCAGGAAAATGACTGACACACACACCACTCACCACTTTTACCACCGACAAGAGTCATGTCAAACTACAGAGAGTCAGTGAATGAGAGCCACACAAGTACCTCTGAGTGAACAAATACAGACTCTCATGTTAATATGTGAGATTGTGTCTGTAATTGAAAAATTGCATCAGAGTTCTAAAAGGAGAAAAATAATCAGATTTGAGTAAGTACCATTTATATGTTGAGTGTGTAATGACACAGATACACATGGGGTCATTTCATATAAACCACTGACAGAAAATATGCTCATACTGTGCATGCATCATTGTCTGGATATGACATTTTGGTCATATGGCACAGCCCCAATGGATCCTCTGCTGTATGACGAGCTGTTTGAACAGTTTGAAGGAGCCAAATGAAATCATATGATATGAATATATGACCTAATACATGCTTTACAATGTCCATGCACTTCAGAGTTAAAGTGAATATTGTTAAAGGTCCAGTGTGTAGAATTTAGTTGTATCTAGTGATGTGATGGCTTTTCCATGTCTGCCTCATTCAGAAAATAAAGGCCCCAAATCTTACACACAGCAGCTTTAAGAACATATTAGATAATGATGAATTGAAATTCATTGATATCTGTCTGAGCTGGCAGCCTCATTAGTTTTTTTAGGACCGTTTGCAGGTTTTTAAAAGCATCTTTTTAAAAACCACAAACAGGAAGAGAACAACAATAACAGAGTGTCTGCTCACCGTGCGAATATGTCCGCAGATCATCAGGCCTACGTTCTTGGTGAAGGTGTGCACCAGGTCGAGGAGGGCTGGACGAGAGTTGGGGTAACCGGTCATCACCAAACACTGGGGTCTGCGGTCAAGCACGTCCAAGAGAAAACAGCGTCAGTGTGAGTTTTTTTTGTCTTCAGACTTTGCCCTGATATTTACAGCTTTTACATCTGCAGCCACTTTCTCTGCTGACCTTCACACTGGCCTCTAGTCTTCTTGACATGAGGCAAAAAAAACAGGAGCAGAGTGGCGCACATCAAAGCAAATATGTTAAGCACCAAAGGACTTAACGGAGGCGGCGAGAGGAGACAAGAGGGAGGTCAGAAGAAACACACGGGTCACTCTGAAGACACGTCTAATCTCCTGCTTGGTTCGCTGCCATGGGAACAGCCCAAAGGCACATTTTCACTGACACGTCCTCAAAAACACACCGCACCGTGTGTGAACATCCAGAGAACACACACAGAACACATTGTAATACCTGCCTTCTGTTTTCAGTAACAAATATGTGCTTCACATTATGCACAAACAGAGCTGGATGATTCGATATCATCTACAACCTGCAGGGAAATCACATTTATATTCTATACATTCGTTTTATGAATTCAACGAATGATTAATGATTCCAAACTGACTCATGTTACACATCACATGGTCATTATGTAATGTGTAACAGTTCTATTATTTCAGATAGCATACATCCATATTGGAGGATATGCTGTTAATAAGGATGTAAACTCTACCGTCCAGTGTTAGCCACAAACTAAGCTGAGAATGTCGCCTCACAGCAAAAAACTCTTTTTATGCTGACTTACTTGCAGCAAACATTTATGTGTCAAATTGTTTTACAATAACTACACTGTGTGTTGGTAGCATTAAGTGTTTTGACATACAGGATGTTGCTCTCAGGCTTGTTTACTTCTTTGAGCAGATAGTTCCTGTTAAAGATCAGGAAACTCCTCACTTCAGATTACTTTATGACTTCTTTATGCAACATCCTTAAAGGGTTAGAAATGTGCTGTGTCTCAATTCACATACTTCTGTGCAGATGCTTGCTGGAGTCATTGTACTGCGAGTACCCAGATGATGCATTCACAAACAAAAAGTGGAATGGTGAACAATAGACACTTCTCGCCATCACTGGTCACCCTCTTGGCAGCCAAATGTTAGAGCTAAAGCTCGGCTTGGTTGCATTTTGGTGAAGAAAAAAAAAAAGAAATGGTAAAAAGTTGCAATCATCATTTCCGGTAAGATCACAACGGCCGTACTCAAACACTACCCAGCAGTAGACAAGGAAATACATGCATGTACACAGTGTAGTACAGGTAGGAGTGTTCTTTTTTTTTGGCATTTTCAAGCTTTTATTTTGATAGAGACAGCTAAAGAGTGACAGGAATGTGGGGAGAGAGAGATGGGGAATGACATGCAGGAAAGAGCCACAGGTCAGATTCAAACCCTGGGCTTCCACGGCAAGTACATGGGGCGGCTGCTCTACCAACTGAGCTAATCGACACCCCCACATAGGAGTGTTCTAATGAAAACATCCAACTTAAAGACACAGCGATGGGGAGGTTCCCTGAACTAAACAAACATGTACACACAGACAACACTCCAACACAAGGCCTGTGTACTAGTACACATGTATAGATGTACATTTGTGAAGCTTATGAAGGTAGCTGTGACCTGTCACATAATTTCAAATATCACCACCAAATATGGTTAAGAAGGTTATTCTGTGTCAGGTGACAGCTGCTGCTCCTGTTCACATGTCCTAACACAGTCACTGGGTAATGTGTTAGCATGCTAACAAATGTATTGTTTCAATAGAACCTGACCTGGTTCTGCATTAATGATAGAAACCACGTTTTGTTAGTCAGTTTGTTCCTCTTTGTGTTTGGTACCTGAAGTTCTTGATGTGGTCCTCCACTCCGCTGAGGTGCAGAGTGTGAGTCAGGGCCTGGTGGTAGGTCAGAGCCTGGGTCGACGAGCCCCAGTTCACATCTGGAGGGGAGGACGCATGCAGGCAGAAACACACAGTGCATTTAGGAAGTGTGTTTACGGGCCGTCTCCGCTGGGCCAAAGGCCGTCTGACCCATGTGGTGTTACAGGCACTGAGAAGGCCTCGTATGTGTGTGTAGCTGTGTGTCAAACTGAGTGTGCATGCAGGTGTGTGTGCAGAGCTGCGTTGTGTTTGAAGAGGTGCAAGAGAAGTGTGTTTGGGGGGTGGAACGACTTGACAGCTCAGTATAATGTAGACGTGATAAAATGAGCTGTGTGTGTTTTTCTTGCCGCTTCAGTCTTTAAATGTTTCAGTTCATTCAGCATTCTTGAAATGTGTGATGAGGTTACAGTACATGTTAAAGTCACTACATAGATCATGATTTAAAACATTTTTATGGTCTACATGTCCATGATCAGACACGAGGAATGTTGCCATGAGCTCAACGGCCAAATAAATATTTAGTAACTCACCTGGCTTCTTGTAACTGACGTAGATAAATAGACCGAGAACAATGACGTTGGTCAGCAGAGCAGCCCACCAGTTGATGACAAACATCACTATGCAGCACATTATGGCTCCAGCCAGAGACACCCACATGTTGTAGTATTTGAAGCTGGGACGCCACCCTACAGCACCAATAAAAACAAGTTACAACACTGCAATGACACTTAACAAACAAGAGTGCGACTCATCTGTGTCATGATGTTTGAACATGGATTATGTTAAGCTGCGGGAATGCACATGTTAAAGTCAAATTTGTTTCCTGAACTGGGACCAAATAAAGTAAAACCTGCGATTTAAAAGAATAAAAGTCAGTAATAACTGTGGTCATCCTCCATGAGAGGAAACATTTTCATCATCAACATGGTCTTTAGATATTAAATGTTTCGGTTAAAGAGCGTGGATAAAGTTAAAGTTGGAACTGGATATGTGCTGGGGTTAAAGAATGGGAGTTAGCAGCCATTAGACTGGAGACCAGAACCGCTATTAGGGACCAGATTTATTTACAGAGTATCACAGAAACTAGACTAGTGGGGTTTTAGTGATGGGATACAGTCAGACTGTGTGTGGTTACACAATGACAGAGTCTAAAACAAACAACAGGACATAAAGGGTACATTGATGGTGCTGCTCCTCTCAGTGCCATGCTGGGGTTTTATGTGGCCCCCGAGGCTGGAGAGAGATTGGCCCCGATGAGGCCAGAACACCAAATGGGGTTTATAGTTTGTGGTCGCAGAGGCAGTAAAATCCATTAGTCAATGTCCACATTACTGCTTGCCTCTAATTGAGTCATGTACCATTTAAGTCCATGTAATTATATGGCCTGCTTGGAAGAATTAGAAGCACATAGAGAATCTGTACCTGGAGTTCTGCTAGAGCTTTGGTATCGAGGGGGAAGAAAGCACAGAACTCAATATATGAAAAAAAAACAACTGTATGCATTTCATTCAGCTATTCACTACAGTCTGAAGATCAGTTCTCCCACAGTATAAAAACCTAATACACAGTGATATCCATCCACACACACAGCTTTGGTTTCATTTATATTGAGAGGTGTTCTGATTCCATCACAACAGAGGACAATGTTTCCATCACTCGGAATAATTCAGCACTTTTCATTAAGGTTCAAGCATTTTATTCTAGTACTGAATCTCTTTATTGAACCTAATCTTTTCTAATCCTCCTGGATTAGATCCTCCTCCTCTTTTCTAAGAATATCATATTAGACATAATAATAGTAATACTTAAATATCCCTCTGGAAAACAGTGTAAAGTCATGTAAATGATCGCCTGACTGCTGCTGCTGCACCTGGAAATACACGTTTCATTTGACCCCAAACTATGTGTGAGCTGTTCCATGGTCAGTGGTAGTACTGACTCTGACTCTAAGCTCTTTGAGGCACTCTGCAGCTTAGGACATGTCTAAGTGCTTCAAGTAACTCTGATTTCCCATCACAGTCATTAATAGCACACTCACAAACTTGTGACTGTGCTATCATGGCTGCTTGTTTTTACACTCAGACGGGTTGTCTCTGTCTTAACTGCTTCATCTTTCTTCATCTTTTGCTTCTGTCTTACTTGTTTTTTTCTTGACCTTACCTGGGGAGTTAGCCAGTGATGCATGGAACACAGAAAAGTTGATCAAGGCATAGGACGCCAAGAAAAAGTTGGAGATGATGGGGGCGATTACGTTCAACTCAGCTGAAAGAAGGAAACATGACACAGGTCAGCGCTGGGCTGAATGTTGTTGGACTAGTCAGTAATATTAGCTGGCTGCTATGTCTGCTGCTGGTGACCTTGTTGATGTTTGGCTGTGAGCAAAGTTGTTTTTTGATAATAAATAATGTAATCAGAACAAATACTCGAGTACAGCTGAACATGTTTACCACAGTGGGATTACACTCTGAAAGTGGAGGTGCTACATTTCAAAATATACCAAAATGTTACTTAAAAATAGTTTCAATCAATTGTCAATGCACCAATTAACTTCATACCAAATAACTTTCCAGGAAATGTCATTAAAATTCTGAAAATACAGAGTAAAGAAAAATAATTCATTATGCCAAAAATCATCATTTCATTAGTTCAATCCAACATTTTCATGCTGTAGATTGAACAGCCTCTAAGCTTTAAGGCTTTTGTTCATTGCCATCTCGAACAGTAACAATGCCTAAACTGTACAGGTGTGCAGTCGTACCGATGAGGATGAAGGCCAGAGCGATACCAAAGGTCAGGATGTAGCCTCGGAGGGGCTCGTTGTTCTTGCCGTAACCTTTGGCGAACATGTCCAGGCCGGGGTAGATGTTGTCCTTACACAAAGCCTGCGCAAACAAGACAGTTTGAGTTATTCAGAATTCAAAATTTACCATAATCCAAACGTGTGCCATGATGCGGATTAGGTCAGGTCTTACCTGAAACACTTTTGGTGCGCTGACTAAAGAGGCCAGAGCTGAAGACAGAGTGGCGGAAAAGATTCCAGCAGTGATGATGGGCCCGAAACCAGAAACTAGACTCATCACCTGAACAGAAGATAAACGCAAACTCAAATGTTTGATTTTTGCACCCAACAACACTTTTTTAACCCTCCCATCTCAGAACTATCTTCTGATAGAGCTGCTTTATACCTGGAAGTCATAATGGAGTCCAAAGTGACAGTTGTTTGCGCTCTTACAGGTGGAGAAGTCGTAGCCGAATTTGCATGCAGCATCAGTGCAGTTTGCCATGAACTGAGAACTGACTGTGTCATTCAGATTTCCACTGGCGTCTCTCACGATGCAGGAGCCTGGGGTGGAAAAAAAATACAATCAGGGTTCCCACAACTTGTTAAACATCAAACTAGAGGTAGCAGAATGTCCGTTTTCTAACATGAAGTAAAAAATACATGACAAATTAAAATATATAAATTCAATGACGTGTATTTTCAAAAACTTTCAAGACCTTCATTTTTTTTCTCCTCAGATTCACAGTTTGAAAGATTTTCAAGGCCCCTTGTGAAGTGTGTATTATGCTCATATTAAAACACATCACATGACTGCACCTGTTGAAACAGCGACACCCAGGTAGACGATTCCTGTGATCAAAATGGCCAGAAGGGTTCCTCTGGGGATGGCCAGCTGTGGGTCCTGCAACAAACAACCACAGCACAGACTCCATCAATAACCTGGAACACTAATATTCACCTTGCAGTGGTTTGTCTAAGAGAATAGGTGTGTCAGAGTTGCGGTCTTACAAAGAATCTACCCACATGACGAGTTTTCTTTGGTTACGTGTTACATCAGGAACTTGAGAACTCTTTTTTCCTGAGCAGGTTTGTGTTATGTGATAGTTACAGGACACTTACAGCAAGGTCTCCTGAGATGTTGGCTCCAGCCAGAATTCCTGTGGCTGCGGGGAAGAAGATGGCGAAGACGGAGAAAAACGTTTGTCCTCGGAAGTCCGGACCCATGTTTTCCCACATGATTGCACCTGACATGAAAACAGAGCTCTTAACACCAACAAGGCCTCTCACAAGCTCTCAGTAACACTGCTGAAGCTAGTGTGTGGTCATACTGTCATAGCCAAAGTAGCCACTTGGTTCCTTTGACTTGAGTGGAATGAAGGTTCCGATGAAGTAGTTGATGATGGCTGTGATGAGGACAACGAGCAGGAAGATCTGAGCCTATAGAGAAGCACATTCACCAATCATCAGTCACCAGTGATCTCTTAAACCAACATGTGCATCAGTCATACTGTGTGCGTCTTGTTGAGTGATTGGACCTTGATCATACCTTGGCCTCCCATTCCATTCCTGCCACAGAAATGCCCAGGAGCAGGATTACTGTGATGGTGCCGATGATTCGGATATCGTTGATCTCGTCTGTCATGATGGCATCTACATCCTGAGAGACGATAGAATTGTTAAATGGAATAACAATGAAGAACAACCA